>JACEHZ010000022.1:0-15183 GCA_017893485.1 Hemerocallis citrina | reverse complement strand
TCACCCACAGTGCTAGACTAAGTAGACTAGGGGGTATCGCATTTCGGAATGGAAAATTTGCCCCTCTTTGGGGCATCTGAGGGTATTGCCTTAGGGTTTAATCCCGAGTTGTTTGTTTGCTTGGACGTTATCCACGGTCAATTCTTGTTGTCAGTCCTGCTACAACGTAAATCTGACCTATGGACCAAGTCAATTACGGTGATTTATGGTTCGCACACTACTGCAGCTAGGTTGGAATTTTGGAATGAGCTACGAGCTATTCACGAACGCTGCCCATACCCCTGGGTTATGAGGGTGGGGGGATTTCAACATCACCAAGTTTGCCTCTGAACACAAGGATAGAGATCTAGTGACTCTGATAGGGAAACATTTAACGAGGACCTGGAACTGGTCGACATTCCCATCAACAATAGGCTTTACACCTTGTCAAACATGCAAGCAGTGACCATCTTAGCAAAGCTTGATAGGATCTTGGTCTCTGCAGTCTGGAAGGCCAAATTTCCTTTGATGTAGGCCAAGTCCATCCCTAAACCAACATCGGATCATGTTCCTATTATCCTCTTCTCCAGAGAAGTACATCCCAGGAAATCCCCCGAGTTCAGATTTGAGAAAACATGGTCGGAAATCCAAGGCTTCCATCACATGGTCAATGAAAACTGGTCATGACCGACTAGAGGGACTGAAGCAACTGCGATCTGGTGTGAAAAAAATCAGAAGACTGCAGGCCAAACTCAGGAAATGGAACCAGACCAGATTTGCACTAATTTGGATAGCAAAGGAATCCCTCTTTGAAGGTATTGAGGAGCTGGAAAAGAGGGAGGAAACTAGGATACTGGTACAGGAAGAGCAGAATAGGTTGATTCAGCTGCGAGAAGATATTCACCAACTTTATAGACTTTAAAAGCTCAAATGGCAACAACAATCCAGAATTTCATGGCTCAAGGAAGGAGACACAAATACTGAATTCTTCCACCATGTTGCCAGTGCACATCGTAGATCTAACCTCATCCATTTGGTCCACTCGGAGTCTGGAGAGATACAGGGTGACGAAGATATCAGGGTATCATTTCAATCCCATTTTAAACATCTCTTTGGTCAGAAGGCAAACTTAAGAGTCCCTCTTCACCACGAATTCTGGCAAGATTTTGAGAATGACTCTAACCCCATGCTTCGATCCCTTTAAGATCCTTTTATGGAAAAAGAAATTTGGGAGGCATTACAGCAATTAGGAAAGGACAAAGTCCCAGGTCCAGATGGATTCCCAATCCTTTTCTTCCAGGTGTTCTGGGAGGAAATCAAGGACGACCTGCTTAAGTTGTTCGCTGATTTCTATGAACATAAACTTAAATTAGGTAGAATTAATTTTGCCGAAGTGGTGTTGATCCCTAAGAAAGAAGACTTTCTGCAGATGGGAGATTTCTGCCCTATTAGTCTCCATAACTGCTCAGTTAAGATTATCACTGATATGGCTAAAAATAGGATTAAATCGGAACTGTTCAAATCAGGTACGAATCTTAAAGCTCTCAGGGGTCAAACGGTAATTTTCACCACAAACGGGTCTGAAATGGGAACTGGGTCTTGCTTCAAAGCCCAATAACCCATAAACGGATATGTCCTACTCGGTACGGGTCCCAACCCATTACAAACCAGTTCAGAAGGATTCAAATTCGTAATTATCCCTAAGAGGTGGGTTTAATCACTTCTATCCATCCACACCGAGAAGTAGAGATTTGTTCTTATCTCGAAACGGAACCCTAAGGCAACTATAAATACCCTTCTCCCCCACCATAACAGGGTAATCAATCTTTTTCCACATAAAACTCTTTCATAATCTAACTGATTACCAATAAGGGTGTCAGAGGGTGCGTCGCTGGGATCCATCCCGATGTATCGCACTTTTTGTAGGTTAGCGACAGTGGCAAGAAACCAGTCAAATGCCAGTGAAATTCAATAGGTTTGCTTAATTCATTTCTCTAAGAATTCACAAATTCATCTGTTTGCTCCCACACCAAAATCAGCAGCAACAGATTGGCGCCATTTGTGGGAAACGAAAAGGCACTCCACTCCTGGAGACTGAGTTTTACGGTCTTTGAAGAGTAGTTTGTATATTTTAAATGGCTTATAGAATTTTATCGGACTTCTCTGGGGAGTTTGGATCTTTCTGGAGGTGTAACGGTGTCTTTCTAAGCTTATAAAATGCCCAAAATTATTCTCAGATTTTTCTGGATTTTTTTGTGATTTTTCCAGATTTTTCTAAATTTTTAATCATTTTTTGAATTTTTTATTCAGTTTCCGAATTTAAGTAATTAATTATCGAAAATTTTAACTAATTATTCTAATTTAACAATTATTATTTTCAGAATTTCAAATTTGTTTTCCGAATTAATAATTATTTTTAGAATTTTTAATTAAAATTTTTTCGATTTTTAATTAATTATTCAGATTTTTCTAAATAATTAATTCAATTAAATAAATAAATAAATAAATACCTGATGATGTGGTGCAATCCTGTACGTTGACCGTGATCAGCGAGTGCGCATCGCGAGGAGACAAAATTTTCCCCATTTTTCGTTCGGAACACGCTCTGTTCGACGCGTTCGACACGCGCTCGCCATGGCAACACGTGTCGTTCAACGGACCCGTTGACTTTTTTTTTCCTTTCTTTTGTCCCGCCTTTGCCCTTCCTCCTCTTTCTTCATCCTTCTTCGTCTTTCTCCTCTTCTCTTCCTTCAAACTCGCCCCTCGCCCTTCGAGCGTCGCCTTCGTTCGACCCCTTCTTCGAGCTCGTCCCCACCATTCAAGCGCCCTGTGCAGCGAGTGGAGCTTGGCGAATGTGGCAAAGCTTGGAGTGTGGCGAGCTCGGCGAACGAAGATGAAGGTCGTTTGGCAAGGGAGATGGTTGGTGAGCGGTTTGGTAAGTTGGCGATGGTGAGCTCATGAAGGAGGGCTAGAGCTTGTCAGTTAGGAAATCTCGACGGCTACGGTGAGGAGCTCGGTGATGCTTGGCATGGCGGTCATGAAGGAGGTGGCTCCGACGGGGTTTTTGAAGCTTGACAGGGGCTTGGAGTTGGGCGAGCGCGGTGAACGAGGCGAGGCCGAATGCGGCGAGTGATCAGTTGGAGCTCGGAGATGATGGATTTAGGCGAGCTCAGCGAACGAGGCGAGCTTGGCGAACAAAGTTGAGGTTGAGCTCTATTTTGGAGGTGTTCGGTCCAACGAAGCTCGAGGAGTGGAGTTCGTGAAAGGGAGCTCGATAGTGGACTCGTCGAGCGGCTTCATCGAGGAGGGAGTTTGGCGAACATGGACATGAGTTCGGAGCTCGACTGTTATGCTGAAGGGTTTGGAGATAAGGATGCTCTTGGAGCCATGGAGATGGAGGGGCTTGGCATTGGAGACGCTCGACGACGGGTTCGAACGTGGAGGTCAGGAGCTCGAAGTATAGCTTGGGGAAGAAGCCGACACTGGGTTTTTTCCCTTTTTTCTTTTTTGGTTTTCGGTGGGAGAACCTGAGGGAGAAGAAGAGAGTGTGGGTTGTGGGTGTGGGTCACTAACGGGTTCAAACCCAACCTGTTAACCCCTTAATTCTTTTTCCTCTTTATTTGTTTGTTTGTTTGGCAAATCTTTTCATCGATCTTGATTTGAGCACGGATTTTGAGGAAGAGTTTTCTCTCATTTTTCGTTTGGATCTGCATCTATTCGGCATGTGCTGGCAATCATGGTGAACGTGGCGAACGATAGGCGAGTGACACGTGGCTCTTAAGCCGTTAATTGGTTAACAGTGTTTTGCCCATTTTTTGTTCAGAAGCACGTATGTTCGGCACGTGTTGGCAAACGTGGCGAACGTGGCGAACGATAAGCGAGCGACACGTGGCTCTTAAGTCGTTGACTGGTCAACAGTGTTTTTCCCATTTTTCGTTCGGAAACACGTCTGTTCGGCACGTGCTAGCAAACGTGGCGAACGATAGGTGAGCGACACGTGGCTCTTAAGCCGTTGACTGGTCAACAGTGTTTTGTCCATTTTTCGTTCGGAATCACGTCTGTTCGGCGCGTTCTTGCGAACGATAGGCACTGTCTGGTGAATGGTTGAGTTGAGCTTTGTATGACTCTTGGGAAGGTCCATTCTTGGACGCGGGTTTGAGGAGCAACTCTAAGGGAGAGTTGAGCTCCGAACCCATTGAGAAGAAGGCCACTCGAGAGGCGAGCGGAGTGAAAAGAATCACTAGGCTCTAGGAGAAAGCCATTTGGGAGACAATTTTGAGGAGCAACTCTAGGAGAGAGTTATGCTCCGAACTTGTTGAGAAGAGGTCCGCTCTGGAGGCGAGCAGAGCGGAGAGCTTTGCTCTAGGAGAGAGCCGTTTGGGGGACGAGTTTGAGGAGGAACTCTAGAGGAGTAGTTGTGCTCCAAACTCATTGAGAAGAGGTCCGCTCTCGAGGCGAGCCGAGCGGAGAGCTTGTGTCTAGGAGAGAGCCGTTTTGGGGATGAGTTTGAGGAGAAACTCTAGGGGAGTAGTTGTGCTTCGAACTCGTTAAGAAGAAGGCCGCTCGGGAGGTGAGCGGAGTGAAGAGCTTCACCAAGCTCTAAGAGAGAGCCGTTTGGGGGACGAGTTTGAGGAGCAACTCTAGGGGAGAGTTGTGCTCCGAACTCGTTGAGAAGAGGTCCGCTTTGGAGGTGAGCGGGGCGAAGAGATTCACCAGGCTCTAGTAGAGAGCCGTTTGGGGGACGAGTTTGAGGAGCAACTCTAAGGGAGAGTTGTTCTTCGAACTCATTAAGAAGAGGTCTTCTCTGGAGGCGAGCGGAGCGAAGAGCTTCACTAGGCTCTAGGAGAGAGCTGTTTGGGAGACAAGTTTGAGGAGAAACTGTAACCCCTATTTTAGCAAATAGGTATTTTCATGAGTATTTTTCGGTATTTCGAGATTTATAAATTTGTTATTGTTAGATTCGTTTTGAATTTCATGTTAAAGTATTTTTCAAAACAATAGTTATAACTATTTCAAATAAACTTTGTTTAAGTTCCTACTTGATAAACTATTTGCATTTTGACCCTCCAAGTCATTGTTGCTATTTCGACTGTTTCCACAAATTCCTATTTTTATATATTGACAATATTCTAAGGATTGCTATTATTAATGTCAGTATTTTTATCATCATTATTATTATTTCTTTTCTTATTGTTACTATGATTACTTATTATTATTATTGATTATTAAAGCGAATCAATTCTTATTTGATAATTGTATTTTTAAATTATTTCAAATAATTTATGTCATGCAAATTTTATCCGATACCTTATTCTTAGTGTTTGGGTTTATATTGATCTATTGTATTATATGCAATGTATTTTATTTTGTTGGATTTATACCCAAATACCCAATAGCCCAATATCCTATTTTCCCCCTATAAATACCCTAATACATTTTATAAACCCTAATCCTATTTCCTAAACCAAGCCGCCTACTATTATACCCCAACCCCACTGTTCATCCCTTCTCCCCCTACCCCTGACTCTCTCTCCCTCTCCCTGTTACTACCTCCAAACCCGAACCCATCGCCCTTCTCCGACCGCCCCTTCACCATTGCCTTCCCCTCGTCAAGACCTCCACACCGTCGTCCGCCCCATCACCTTCTCCCCGTCGGAGCACCATCCCACTCAAACCCAACTTCCCTTACCAAACCCATTAACCCATTGCTTTGCCAACACCGTTCCTCCGTCTTCGTGCCCCCAGTGCCCTCGCCATCCCCTCACAACATCCGAAGATCCCCGTCGCATCCTCGTCGCCGTCCAAGCCCAGTTCCGTCGCCCTCTGTTTCCAACCAAAAACAGAGCCACCGTCGGAGACTTGCCGCTGCGTCGCTTCTCGACCGTAGCGTGGCCTCTATCACCTTCTTCAGTCGTCGCGTTGCTAGGCCCCGTCCCGAGCCCACCGCAGTCGCCGCTAGCCTCCCGTGCTTTCTCTCTCTGTCGAAGGAAGAAGGAGCCGATTGGCTGATTTCGCTGTTCGGTGTTCGGCACATAGCGGATCCAATTTTTGTTGTCCCGTGTTCGGTCCTGATCCAGTGTGGAGTGGTTGCTGATTGGTCATATTTGGTGTCCCATGTTCTGGCATATCGGATCTGGAGTTTGCTGTCCCGTGTTCTGTCCCGATCCATTGTGGAGATTTTTGGAGTTGCTGTTGCTTTGGTTGCTGTTGGATTTCCTCGCACGTATTTCGCACGTGTTTTTGGGATTTTCGCCCAGAATTTTGATCCCGTTATTCTTATTATTTGAATCTGCAAAATAACAGGCAAGTCTCTTCTTGAACCCTTTTATTGTTTGTGTTCAAGATTGTTTGATATCCTGCAAATAGATCTCGTCCATTTCGATATCATACTGCTTTTGACAATTCTGTTAAGTTTATCGGGGGTTTACACGAGTTAACCCGACATACTCTTAACATCGTGCTCTCTCTTTGATCTAAAACCTAGTCCCTATTGTTTCATGCATATGCACATTTAAATAACTAGATTCATGCATAGGACTACCTGATAAATTGGACATGTTAAATTGAATGTGCTAGATTGGATTTAATTGATGAATTGATACCATGCCTGTGGTAATTGTATCCTAAACTTTAGAAATTGCATTTTGACACCTAGGATTCACTTGATTACCAATTTGCATGCTATATGTGATCATATATTTATTTATTTGGCTATTCATGTTAAGACAATTTCTGGACTGCTAGTTGTTTCATTTTGTATCAAGTTTTCACCCATGATAATGTCATAATTTGAATTTCCTTTAAAAACATGGATTTTTAGCCTCTGATGTCTAGTTTAACATCCTTTTGACAGATCTAAATTCCGATGTGTAATTTGCTAGATATCAACATTTTAGTATAGCCTTGTTAGAAATTTCAGAATCCTTTTGACGGATCTAAATTCCGATGTGTAATTTGCTAGATATCAATATTTTAGTATAGCCATGTTAGAAATTTCAGACTCACAATTTCATGCGTACCCTACTGTTTTAAATTTTATTTGACCCTGTTAACAGTAAAAGAAAAATCTGAAATAAATTAGGCTGGACTAGACATGTATAGGTATCACCTAGAATTTTTGTAGATTTTATTAATGAGTTCTCTGACCTGAAATAAATAGTTGAACACAACCTACTGCATGCTTCCTGAACATACAACCTGAATAGAATAGAGTTTTCACCCTAGTTCCTATATCTTTTATTTTCCTTAATTAGACTCGCTGGAACCATGTGGAAGTCTACTTTCTAGGAATTCTGGTGGATTCAGATTTGCTATTTAGTAGTGACCATAACCTGTATTTTAGTACAGCAAGGTCATGTTGTCCTGATTATGTGAATTGTACATATTTGTTGTGTTTGCCTCATGCTGTGTCTGTAGCGTTTAGAATTAGTCACACTTAGTATTATACAACATTGACACCATCTTTCATGCTCACATAGGATAAAAATAAACTAATAAAAAGCCGGGGTATCATGGGTCTGACTTGGTAGTGAACAATCGGAGACAGTACTCGGTAGGGGTCCCTTGTCAGCGAAATCCTGAACATCCCGAAAATCCCGAAAATCCAGAAAATCCGGAACATCCCGAAAATCCAGAAAATTCCGAACATCCAGAAAATCCCGAAAATCCAGAAAATCCCGAACATCCCGAAAATCCAGAAAATCCCGAACATCCCGAAAATTCCCGACTACTGGGCTGAGTACACGATCCGTTAATTAACCACCAGTCTAAAACGTTCACTGTGTATTTGCGTCAAACCTGTGGAATGGGCGCAGTAGTACGTGCACTAGATTGGCTAATAAAATGATTAATAACCTGCATTTCCTGCTTGATCCTGGCATCACTCATTACATGCGTGATTTACTATAGACCTTTGATATTTTGCCTGTCTTTGCTTTGTTCCTTGTCTTTGACCATGTCTTTATTCTTTGATATTCATGCTTTCCTTTATCCTTTGTTTCCTCTACTTGGTACCCACGACTTACTCTAAGGGCTCTCTTTTCTTTCTTTTTAGATCAAGTATTAACAGGTACCGAAGGAGCCATCCCATAAGGAATTGGTGAGCAAACTCTCTGAAGATTGGAACTGGACTATTAGATTGCTTAGATATCTTTTTTTATTTGCTTATTGTATTTCTTTTTATCATACTTTGTATTCTTGGGCTTTATGACCCGAAGTTTGTTTTTATCCCATATGTTGGATAATTATTCGGTGAATTTATTTCATGATTATCTTTGAGTTTATTCATTGTTTATGTGATTATATTCTTTGCCTGTGTGGTTGTTTCTCTTATATATTATTGAGTTAGACTGGTACAGCTTATGGATGATGCTTAATCATTCGCTGGGCCTTTGTTACGTACTCGTATTCCCATATTTTGAGAAGCGGGGCGTGACAGGTTTTTTAGTGGTATCAGAGCCCAGGGTTGAGTAATATGTCAATCAAACATGACTATCTTTACGGAGGTTTAGCTTTGATTGATATATTAGTCAAGTTTGGCTCAAGCCAGGTTAACTCAATAATATGCACGCCACGTTGATCATATGAACATGTAATAACTTTAATATAATCTGGATGTTAATCCTATTCGATCCACATCTGAATCCTTTACATTCAATCCTTTGATTCCTTGTATCCTTCCGTCCCTTGCATTCATTATCATTTGTCAATCTACCAACATATGTCTGGGTACTCACCAAGTGGATGGTTTTGCATACTATGGCTCGTGACGATTCTTCGACTCCCCCGCCCAGGGCTGAAACATTAGAGAATGCCGCCATTCTCCAAGCGATGCAACAAATGATGGAGCTACAACGAGAGCACAATGAGCTGATGAGAGCTAGTCTGGAAAGAGCCCAGGAGAACGCACAACTCACCTGACTGAGTATATTTGCGCACCAGCATCATGCCTTCGCTATCATGAGGCAGACCCATGGAAGGAAGGGCCCGACATGCAACTATGGTGGCAAGTTTGGTCATATATGTAAGGATTGCCGGAAAGCCAACGGTCAATGTCTTGTATGCGGAGCGAGTGATCACAAGGTTCGGGACTGCCCAAGAAGCAGGAGGAATGCACCAACTAGAGGATCAGCTCCCTGTGGAGGACAGGCTGGAGAACATGGTCGGGCCCACTATCAGATTGCAGAGGAAGCAAGACTGCTGAAGGTGCGATTGCAGGTATTTTTGCTATTTTGTTGCATTTCAGTTCTTGCATCTTTTATTTCTTCTGTTCTTGCATCTATCATATTTTGTCAATTCAATATTGAGTATCATGTTAGTTATTTCTTTCTTGCTATATTCTCATCAATTCCGATTTTGCCCCTTGTTCCTCTCCCTTCACATTTAATTATTTAATTTCCTTTTTGTCTCTTCTAGTCATCCTCTTCTTTGACTCTCTTACGGGTATAAATTTATTCTTTTCCTACCTATATTCTCTTTCTAACTTTTCCCGAATATTTTCTGTATTTCCATTATTAATTGTTGTATTCATTGTGGATCTTCTATTAAAATGTTATCTAAACGAAGATTATGTTATTTCGAATAACAGTGTATTTAACTTCACTTTTCATTTTTTATCGACTATATATTTCTATTGGATTATTTTGATAAGACAAATCCTTATTTTGTTGTATAATGCTATTATTACTACTATTATTATTGTTGTTGTTGTTTCCATTGTTATTACTAGTATTATTATTATTATTGTTATTACTATTAATATTCTTATTGTTGTTTTCATTATTTTATTATTGCTGTTAATATTGAATTACTTTCACAAAAATGTTGGACCCAAACTATATTTTGTCTTGCATTATTATTCTTACTAGTGTTGTTAATATTTTATTATTGTTGTTGTTGTTGTTGTTGTTGTTGTTGTTGTTGTTTTTTCGATTATTGTTATTATTATTATTTTGCTATTAATATGTGTTGTTATTTGTATTAATATTATTGTTATTTTTGTTAAAACCCCTGTTCATGTATATGTGTGTTCTTTCGAGTATTTTCTGTATTCAAAATTTTATAACTTTCTTTCGCTTTTAAATTCTTTTTCAACAATTTACATTTTCAATTGATCGAATTTAAACAGAATATTATTCTAGTTTCAAAAAAAATTTACTTCACTTATTTTCCGAAAATTTTATTTATTTCGAATGACGATGCATTTTAATTTTATTTTACATTTCTAAGTGATCAAATATTTATATTACATATTACAACTGTTGGATTATTTTAATAATTCTGTTAAACTTTAATTTCCATTTTTGACATATATGTATATTATTATTATATCTATATCTACTATTATTGTTATTGTCAGTATTATTATTGTTATCATTATTATTTTTATTGTTATCATTATTTTTATTATTGTTATTATTATTGTTATTATCATCGTTAATCTTATTGTTATTAGTGTTAATATTTTGTTATTATTATTGTTATTGGTATTATTATTTTTATCAATACTATTATTATTATTATTTTGTTTTGAGCCCAAACGTGCTCAATTTTATATGCACTTCACCATTTGATTTAATGTATATTTTAAAAACCCAATTTTATTTGTTAATTGCATTTGTAGTCATTTCAAAATGAATTCTATGTTATGATGCAAATTACATTTTCATTATAAATCACATTTTTATTGATTATTTTATTTTCCTATTGATTTATAACCCAAATTCTCCTACCTGCATTTTCTTTGATCATGGTGTCTCATTCTTGTCTTCCTGCTCGGTTCGTTGATTGGTGTCATGTGGCCTACAGCGACATGTATGTTGCTAGGGACATCACCATCGGGGTAACGCAGCAGAAGCGTGGTGGGTCCATAACCCACAGGTCCCAGAATTCTCTTGTTGTTCCTCCTTCCCTGCATTGTTTGTTTCACTCTATCCCTTGCATTCATCTTCGTCCGGTGACTCATTTGGTTGGTCTAACTCTTTCCTATCCATCCTTTCTTCGATTCCAACTCTATCTATTTCTTCATCTCTTTGCTTGCTATCTTACAAGTCTTGTATTGTTTCTTCATTTTTTATACTGGCTTCCTCCTTCCTGCATTCCATTTGACCCCATTGTTATCTACTTCATTATTTTTCTGGTGTTGCCACTGATTTGTTCTTTTCCCTTTAACTCTCTGTTTTTCTTACCCCCGATTTCCTTTTTTTTTTTTGCCTTGTCCTATATACCGCCTAAGCAAATTTCGAGGATGAAATTTTGTTGTAAGGTGGGTAGGATTTGTAACTCCTATTTTTGCAAATACGTATTTTCATGAGTATTTTTCTGTATTTCGAGATTTATAAATTTGTTATTGTTAGATTCGTTTCGAATTTCATGTTAAAGTATTTTTCTAAACAATAGTTATAACTATTTAAAATAAACTTTGTTTAAGTTCCTACTTGATCAACTATTTGCATTTTGACCCTCCAAGTCATTGTTGCTATTTCGACTGTTTCTACAAATTCCTATTTTTATATATTGACAATATCCTGAGGATTGCTATTATTAATGTCAGTATTTTTTCGTCATTATTATTATTTCTATTCTTATTGTTACAATGATTACTTATTATTATTATTGATTATTAAAGCGAATCAATTCTTATTTGATAATTATATTTTTAAATTATTTCAAATAATTTATGTAATGAAAATTTTATCAGATACCTTATTCTTAGTGTTTGGGTTAATATTGATCTGTTGTATTATATACAATATATTTTATTTTATTGGATTTATACACAAATACCCAATAGCCCAATATCCTATTTCTCCCCTATAAAAACCCTAATACATTTTATAAACCCTAATCCTATTCCTAAACCTAGCCGTCTACTGTTACACCCCAACCCCACTGTTCATCCCTTCTACTCCTACCCCCGAATCTCTCTCCCTCTCCCTGTTACCGACTCCAAACCCGAACCCATCGCCCTTCTCCGACCGCCCCTCCACCATCCCCTTCCCCTTGTCAAGACCTCCACACCATCGTCCGCCCCATCACCTTTTCCCCGTCGGAGCCCCATCCTGCTCAAACCCAACTTCCTTTACCGAATCCATTTGTAATATCCCAGATTTGCAGTGAACTGTCGACTGGTCGATTGTTCAGTCGACTGGTCTGTGTACACGGGATTTGGGGAATTTGAGAGGAGATTGAGAAATATAGTCCCACATGGGAAAATATACAAAAATAGTTTGAGTATAAATATAATTAGCCAATGATCAAGAGTCACCTAATTGGTTAACCACCTTTTGAGAGGCAGCCTATGGTGGGCAGTTGTACTACATAGTATCTAATTTGTCTTCTAAAAATATTAAAAATTGTCTGAGTATTTGGGCGGGGCGTTACAAATGGTATCAGAGCCGACTTTCGACACACCGGGTGTATCTGCACAATTCGTGGGGTACACAGCAGGGAGGTAATTCTCCGGATAGGCAGGGAGATGATTCTCCGGATAGGCAGGGTGCGAGAAAGGCGGATCCTACACTAGATGTGTGCCCCGTACTCAGCGAGGACGCTGATTTCTAAAGGTGGGGTGTATGTAATACCCCAGATTTGCAGCGAACAGTCGACTGGTCGATTGTTCAGTCGACTGGTCTGCGTACACGGGATTTGGGGAATTTGAGAGGAGATTGAGAAATATAGTCCCACATGGGAAAATATACAAAAATAGTTTGAGTATAAATATAATTGCCTATGATCAAGAGTCACCTAATTGGTTAACCACCTTTTGAGAGGCAGCCTGTGGTGGGCAGTTGTACTACATAGTATCTAATTTGTCTTCTAAAAATATTAAAATTGTCTGAGTATTGGGGCGGGGCGTTACACTATTAACCCATTGCTTCACCGCCACCGTTCCTCCGTCTTCGTGCCCCTAATGCCCTTGCCGTCCCCTCGCAATCTCCGAAGATCCCCCTCGCATCCTCGTCGTCGTCCAAGCTCAGTTCTGTTCCCTCCGAAAATAAAGTCGCCATCGGAGACTCGTCGCTGCGTCGCTTCCCGACCATAGCGTGGCCTCTGTCGCCATCTTCAGTCCTCACGTCGCTCTGCCCCTTCGTTACGTTCCTGGGCCTTCGTTACGTGCTCGTATTCCCGTATTTTGGAAAGCGGGGCATGACAGAAACTCTAGGGGAGAGTTGAGCTTCAAACTTGTTGTTTAAAAGAGTTTCAACAATTGTGGAAGCAATTCCAAATGGTGAGCTGCCCCGCACTTGCTTGTTTGCAAGCGGCTAAAGCAACGTCGAACTAAGTGTTGGACTCCAAACTTGTTGTTAAGAGAGTTAACGAGTTGTAGGAGCAATTCCGAATGGTGAGCTACCCTGCACTTGCTTGCTTGCAAGCGGCTAAGGCAACATCGAACCAAGTGTTGGACTCCAAACTTATTGTTTGAGCTTGGTAATGTGGAAGCAGCCCTGTAGCACAAGTTGGGCTCCGAAATTACCATTTGACGAGTCGTGGATGTGACTCAGAGAGATAGAAATGAGGCAAGAGCAATAATTTTCAATGGAAAAATGCTAAGTTTTATTGAGATAATATAAGTGACTGCTTTAATGGGGCGGGCCATTATTACATGCTTCTTGGCCGTGTTACAAGCATCGGCCTTATTGAAAATTGAAAATCTACTTCTAAGATAGGGTGAAGGCGTCTTGGGAGGAGTTTGGTTCTCCCCCCGTTGAACCCGTATGGATAAGGTGGAGGACGGCCCCAAGTTCGGAATCTTGGAATTCGGCGGGCCTCTCTGTTTACTTGTAGGCTCCTCAGGGTGGAAGATCGGCCTCGTCTTTTTGGACGAATTTGGCCAGGTGTCCCCGCTGTATGAGTTCTTCGATCTCCTCTTTAAGAGCCCGACAATCATCCGTGTCTTGGCCGTGGTCCCTATGGAAATGGCACCACTTATCCCAATTTCTTTTCTTGCCAAATGTATTCATTCTAGGGGGAGCGCGGAGTAGCCCTTCCTTATCCACCTCCATAAGAACTGCTGATATACTAGCATTGAGGGGGTGAACTTCTCAAAATGAGGAGCTGGGCGGCGTTGGCCATTGTCGTCCCTTTGGAATTTCTGGGACCCTTCTTCGCTCGTATTATTCCGTTTGTTCCCGAAAGACGATTCCTCAAGAGTAGGGGGGCTGAGAGCCTCTTCCACTCGGATTTACTTCTCACTCCTAAGCAGAATTTCTGAGAAGTCCCGAGGAGGCTTCTTGGCAAGGTAAGCCTTGAGGTAGGCATTAATGATGTTGTGCCCAAATGCTGCCGAAGCTACTGATTGGTTGAGGAAGGCAATAGATCGGACTTTGGCGGTGAAGCGTTGAACGTAATCTCTTAGGCGTTCACCCTTTCTTTGGCAGAGGGTCACCAAATATACACTTGTTTTTTCGGCTCGGCAGCTACTCACAAAATGAGTAAGGAAGAGCCCTTCGAACTGCTCGAAGGAGAAGATGGAGGCCAGGGCAAGTCGTGAGTATCATTCACTTGCAGGCCCCTTCAGCGTGGCTGGGAAGATTTTGCAAAGAAGCGCATCCGAAACCTGGTGGATCATCATGAGAGTTTTAAAACTCTCGATGTGGTCAGCGGGGTGTGACTCCCTGTTGTATGACTCAAATTGAGGGGGCTTGAAGTTTTCTAGAATCGAGGCTTCCATAATGGTCCAGGAGAACAAAGGCCTGCTCGGGGGAAAATTCCTCTCCCGTTGCTCCTGTTCTCTGTCAAGTCGGCCAAGACGCCTCTCCATCTCATGGAGACGACAGTAGACCGAGTCTTTCCTTCGGTCATATCTTGCTGAGTCCCAGGACTCGTACTCATGTGGAAGAGGACTGGGGCTGCGACGGTGACAGCTTGGAGCATGTTGAGGACTGGGTTCCCACTGGTCGTTATTAGGGGAAACATTGAGGGCTCGGAGGATGGCTTCTTGAAAGTCCTAGAATTCTGCCCTTGTGACTAGCGCCTCTCCTGCTTGGCAGACCCTAGGGGCAGCTCGACTTATTGGAGTATGACTGCTTCACCGACGACGTGGAGGGGACTCTCTTCACCCCCTACGGGGAGTCCGAACTCTCAAGGCCCCTGGGTGCTCAGGTTGAGGGACTTCCTCAAGGGCTCGCCATCTATTCAAGTGAGTTCGGAGGTCGACCCCCTCTTGGTGGTTGAGAATTACTTGACGGAGATCCTGCCCGGGAG